>JARHVA010002505.1:2472500-2518409 GCA_037957365.1 Torreya grandis | reverse complement strand
AGAAGGTGGAGCTATTTATAGGCTTAACTCCTATTCTAGGATGGGTAATAGGGGAACATCCTATTTTTTAAGAGGATGTATCTAGTTTGGTACTATCCCAATCAATAATGGCCTTGGCTAGATTTAAAGGATTGAAACAAAGGATCCTCAACTTGGAAATAGAAAAACAACATTTAAAAGCTTAGGTCTTCTTGACAATTCCTAAAAATATATTGTAAATGCTAAATAAATCCTTGATGGATGCATTCAAGATTTTGAAAAGTATTAAGTCTATATTTAATGATTTGGACCATCAAGTCGAGATGACATAAGCCTTAATCACCAAGTGGTATAATTTTTCAAGCTCAGATGGAGGAGCTTATCAAGGCAAATAAGAAAAAGTAGGCCTTGAACTTTAAGATTATCAAAATCAAACATTTGGAAATCCTCATGGAAGTTTTGGTAGATAAAAAAGAATATTTGATCACCTGGAGTAGTTATGTTAAGGAATTAATCAAGAGAGACACAACTTTGGTAAACTAGATTGAGAAACTTCAAGGGAATCTATTTAATAACCCTTCTCAAACCACTACTTTAGGCTTGATTGATGATGAAGAATTCAAGAAGAGGGTTGATACCCCACATTTAGGGCTTTAAAGACAGCCAAGGTAATTTATCTAAGGACAACTAAAAGATATTTGATACCATTAAATTTACATGGAAGCAAATTTTAGAAGCACAATGTGTCAACGAACTTGTATCTTGGGTAGATAGTGAATTTGACAAGTTAGTAGATAAAGAAGGGGATGTCTAATGAAGATTGTAGTGGATTTTGAGTTGATCGAGGAGTAATACACTAAGGTGAAAGATTTCCTCAAATAGGGCTAATTGGAAGGACCCACCAATGGAATTCCTAAAATAATATTCCTGTTGTAAAGTATATGCTAGTCTGTTAGCATATACTCTTTCTTGTCAAGTTGGCATGATTCTTTTTTGCATTTTAGCTTTGTATCAAAGATAGTTGTCCTTATCCACATCTAGATATTTTTAAAAGTTAACTAGTTAACCTCCTATGTTTCTTATAAATAGGTAGATAGTTACCATTTGTAAAAGAGAGAGTTTTTGAGCAATTGATACATGAGCATTTAATACAACTAAGGAATTCTGAAAAGATTGTCTAGATAGTTTTTATTAAATGTCTATATTATATCTAAATTATATGGAGTTATCTTGAATTTGAATGATTCTTATTGTTTTAGTTACATTCTTTGTCATAGGGATGTCAATTTATGCTAAATTGACTATAAAGATCTCAAATATACTTCATTTTATTTGTTTCTATATTTGGATGTACTTAGGTTATCCAGATCATAATATCAAATCTTTAAAGTAAATTTGGTTATTACTTATGATTCATATTTTTCCTTTGAATTTTGCTTGATTTGTGACATAATTTTAGCTTATGATATTTTATAACATAAATTGGCTCAAATGTGCTCAAAGTAATTAGATATTTGTCACAATATTTGAGATGAAAACCTACAATCATGTTTATTTCTTCCTTACGATTCATTTTTCTTATTTTTATCAAGATTAACTCTACCTTAGAGGTCATTGTTAATAATCATTTAGTTTAACTACCGAATCCTCATAATTATTAAGTATTCAAATAGTATAGACCTTAGTGGCTCCCAACCACTAAATCAAATAAATATTGTGGATAGTTTCCATAATTTGCTTCTATTCCACCATAGACAATCATTTAATAGTCACAAACTATAACTCATGCCATGGATTCTCAAAACCCTAAAATGAGAAGTGTTCTACAACACTAAGAGCACTTGTGGTATAATTAGAAGCATCAACAAGTGGTAGGAGAATGTTAATGTAGAGAGAAATATCATCAGCATAACCTAAACATAAAAGATGTCATCAATTTTATCTAATGCCTTCCTAGTCATGCCATTAAGAAGTTATGTAAATCCAAATTTGGACCCTATTTGGATAATTGATACTTATTTTTAATATGCTTGAAATGATCACATGTATCATTGAAACTATTTTTTGGTAGCACTAAATTCCATATCTAAAATGAATTACATGTTAATTGATGAAAATAAATAAAATTTAATGAATGCATATGCCCTACCAAATTATATTTAAAAAAATTAATACTCTATCAAGTGCAAGTGGAATTAGGGTAAGTGGTATCAAACATGACACTCAAATATGTGCTAGACAAAAACCTATAATTTAGTGTTTTTTCTAGTAATTAAGGCTTAATTAATTTTAATTCAAATGCTCTACCAAATGCAAGTGCCATTAGGGAAAGTGGTATCAAACATGGAATTCAAAAATGTGTTGGAATATAATACAAAACCTTAGAATTTAGAGTGTTTACTCTAGTAAATAAGGCTTCCATTTTTAATATGGAGTAAATTAAAGCTACCAACAAAGAGGTTATCTATACATACACTCTATTACAAATTATTGAGAAAATATTTATAGAATTATTCATTATTCCAAAATAACATAATTAATAACAAAGTTTTTTCCATTAATTTTATCATTTTAATATCTCTATCACATTTTCAATGAACAAATTCTTAATTAAATGACTAAATTCCAAAAATGAAGAGTACTTGTTCAAGTAATTGAGATTTAATTAATTTTGAATATGGAGTTTAGATATCATCACATAACCAAAAAATATAAAACATAACTTAGTTAAGATTAACCTAATCTATTTTCTCCAATGCATTTCTAGTCATTAATTATTAATGTAAATAAAAGCCAAAAAACCAAAATTGGAGCTATAGTACTAGAATTGGAGCTTTGGAAGAATTTATGGACATTGATAAGGAAGTAATAAAAATTGAGATAATCTAATAATGAAGTTGTCTAGGACCTGGTAGACATGTATGCCAAGGATGATATGTATCAATATTATTGTGTATAATTACACACTAAGAATTAGAAAACTATATATAAATAATATATTTTATAATTTCATATTGAGCATTAAAAATATATACTATACATAATAATTCTATTAATATATAAATATACATAGTGATATTTTATATCTTTAAAAAATATTCTTAATATTTAAATATACACAAAGATAATTATATATAATTTACATGTGTACTTATATATATTGGTATTTATTTTTTGATAACAAATTAGTTTCCAACAAAACTTTTGTAAATTACTTTTGATTATTATCATTATAGTATTGTTTCAAAAATATCCTACAAATTGATTGTCACCAAACTGGACCTCGTTCATTGTAGATCCATGATGAAAGATTTGTTTTACTATTTTATTTCCTGGACAAACATATTTTATGCATTTCTTCCTATTAATTTTTTTACAATAAAAAAATTTTCAAAGAAAAAATTTCATTATGTTTTCCCATGTTGTCAAAAAACTTAATTTGTACATTTGTTATCATCAACTGTATGCAAGAAATCATTTCATAAAAATAACTTTGATAAGAACCTTTTTCATTACATTGTATATCCCCCTTCCAATCAATATTATTATGTTTATTTTTTATCATTTACAAACCTATTTTATGTATATACAATTGTATTAAATTTATGTGGTCCATCATTATTTAAACAATGAACTTTTCCCATCATAATAAAATTAGTGACAATATTAATTGGGGTACAAAAAAATACAAAGGAGTGCACACTATATTTAAGGATGTTATAAGTGTCAAAACATATTAAATTCAAAATTGAATCTATATCAGCTAAATTTTATGAAAAAATAGGTTTCCCTATAAAGTGCAACTAAAATTGGGTGTATATAATAATAACCAATCAAGGAATGAAGGTGCTATGAGAATATTCATGTAGAAATAAGTCTCATCATATAATCCATAAATACAAAATAAGATTAAATATTAA
Source organism: Torreya grandis (assembly GCA_037957365.1). Classification (NCBI taxonomy): domain Eukaryota; kingdom Viridiplantae; phylum Streptophyta; class Pinopsida; order Cupressales; family Taxaceae; genus Torreya; species Torreya grandis. The sequence continues at coordinate 2,514,510 of JARHVA010002505.1, read as the reverse complement.
TAATATGTGTCTAGTTTTTCTCCCAAGGCCTTGCTAGTCATGTCATCAAGGAGATACACAAAATCAAAAACCATAAAAAATCATAATGGACTTAAAAAATCAAGAATGTAAGAAAAAAACTATATATATTTTGCTTTACCTTTGAGTTAACTAGAGTCATAAAATTCAAAATACCATGCTCTATCATTGAGTTAACCATAACCATGTCATTAAAAATATGTTTCTTTATTATTGAGTTAATTTCAATCACAACATTAAAAATTAATTCACCAACTCATTAATATTTGGTAGGAATGAAATTACTATTTGAGGTTGTGAGAAAAATAATTAAATTTACTCTTTAGATCATGTGAATATGAGGCTAGAGTTATGTGTAACTTCGTGATCACAAACAAAACAAATTCATAATTAGGATGCTAAAGATGCCAATAAAACCTTTGTAATGTATTTTGAAATTTTATTAATATATTATTATTTCAAAAATATCTTATAAATTGATGTCATACAACTAAACCTAGTGTTACGACCACACCCTTGTGTACTTTGACATGACTATTTAAATTTTGTTATATCATGTGTATATATTATTTCTACACTCACTTTGATGAGCTTAGAATATGGCTCATTATTGACATGTTATTTCCCTGAATTCATCTTTCCTAAGGATATTATCTTATGCAAACCATAGATTGTTAGATAGCTATTACATGGAAAGTAGATACTTGTCTTGTTTATATTGAACCAAAGACTAAACCTTTAATTTGTCATTAATGTCTAATACATAACATGTTTTAGTGATTTTTGTTGTGAAGAATGCTCAAGAAGAAGACATATGTGATGTATAGTGAAATTTCAATTTTGATCTCTATCCAATAGAACTATGAACTCACACAGAATGAATCTACAGTCTCTACAGGTCCATGTTTCATGATTTTCAGATACGTGTGTTCATATGAGTACATGGGAGGACCAACACAAAATAGTAAGAAATCATCATGAATGGAATCAGTTCGAAGGATGGTGTAGGCTTGTTTCTATGAACTCCATAGGCTTGTTTCTATGGACTCCACATGCTTGTCTCTATGGACACCATAGGCTTATTTATATAGACTCCGTAGGCTCATTCCTATCAACTATGCAGGGTCAATTCTATGGATTATATAAAGACAAAGATACAAATGGGGAAGTTGGTGTCTAGATATGATGAGAGAGAATCATTCCAACTAGAGTTAAATGAGTAAAATACTTGCTTGTTATTTTGTAGGATTTGATTTTGATAAAGTTATATATATTTGGATCTTAGGACTATTATAAGATAGTATATCTATTTCATTAGAATAATTTGATCTCTTGGAAATCCAATATCCTATTTTTGGATGAGTGGATCAACTAAGGAATCCTATCTCTTTGCATCCTATTTTCAGTTGATTATATTAGTATAAAATGTAAGACTTTTGTTATTAAAAATAGAATAGATAAAAGATATGTACAAGCATATTACAGGTTTCAGATAGATTGTAATCATTTTAGTTTTATGAATTATCATTTTAGTTTCCAACATTGGTTAATCTTTATTCCTGAGTCCAAGAGGAGTAAGGGCCCACTCTTCTTCGAACTAGGAATTATGTATGGTACTTATGTTATGTTATATTAACTCTTTGTTATAACTAATCAAAATCTTGCTAATATTTGCATTTATTCATAAAACATCAAAACAAATTCACAATTAAAAAGGCATTTCCTTATTCCAAAGTCTTTTCCTTTCTAAGCAAAGTGTGTTTTCTTTTACAATGAACATGTAAAGGAAATTTCCTTTTTAAGTTAAATATCTCCATTTCCATGCAAGCGTAAACAAGAGTGTGATTTTACTTTCAAGAAAAAGAGTGGATTCATTTGATTAAATAGTTACATATTTTACTTTTCAACAAAAGAGTGAATCAAGTAGTTTAAAACACATTTCTTTCATTATTCAAAGTTAGAATAGGACCATCAAACACCCCCACAAGCAAACTTCTAGATCTACCATCCTACACCTTACTGTAGACAACTTTAGACAACCCTAGTTGATAAGACATCAATTGAACATTGATTAAATGGGGATTTAAATGACACTCATCATTTTTGGGGTTGTTGCTAGGGAACAAGGTGTTAGTAAGGTAATAATTATTGGTCTAGAGTGAAAAATATTTTTTTTTGTAAAAACCATAAATTTCCAAAACAATTCAATAAATTGATGTACCATCCTAAATACTCTAAAGGATGATTCATCCCGTCCCACCAACAACACAAGTTGAAACTCCTTCAACATTTTTTAGTAGTGAACTAGAAGTTATGAATGAAACCAATCTATAAGAATCTTCAAAAACATGGATAGAAACCAGGCCATTGCTACAATAAATACCCATAGGAAAAATTCCTCAGGATCAATCTCTTACAGGAAGACATTATTTATAAATTTCCAATGACTTAGAAGAAGCATTTCAAAAATCCATAGTTAAATTTTTTTTTGAGAACTTTGAACAACCCATAACTGATAATCCTAGCTTTGAAACATCATCAGAAGAAGAAAATATGGCTTTCCAACAAAATCAACAACTTACACAACCAGGAAGGACTTTTCCCTTTCCTATTATTATAGATCCTAATGATCAACCCCCATGAAAAATATTTCACCAGCTAATCTACCAAATTTTTGGGGAAGATCTACAAAATATCCTGATCAATTCGTATTTGAGTTTAAGGTGCTATGTCAAACCTATGATTACACAATAGATAGCTAAAAATAAAGACTATTTCCATCTACACTTAAAGATGTAGCTATGAGATGGTTCATGAGTTTACCTGGTGATTTTATTACAATATGGGATGACATGGAGATAGAATTCTTAAACAAGTATCAAGATTACTGTCGAGGTTGAGGAAGAAAATAATATTTCTTCAAAATCAAAGAGAATGAGGATGAATCTTTAGAGGATTATTTGGATAGATTCATGTTCATTTATAAAAAAATAAATTATCCACTCACTGAAGAAGTTTAGAAATTGGTTTTCTTAAAAGGGTTAGATGAAGATACTAAAGATGTCTTAAATTTTATGGGAGGTGGAGATATAAATAAGTTGGATTTCAATTATATTTCTAAGATTTATACCAACTACTCTTGAATAAAACCAAGAATTAAGAGGATAATTTTGGAAATCTAATGAAGTGGGTAAGATAATTGAATAATTTACCAATCTAAAGATGGATATTCTGGTTACACTAAATATTAATTTGGATGGCCTTCAAGCTAAGGTAAAGCAAATAGAACCCTTAGAAATATACTATCCTAAATGTAGATAGAAACATGCCCTTAGAGACTACCCCTAGATAAAACCAATGTTTCATCATGTGGGATATGTGATGCAATAGATCATGATACCAAACATTACACCCTTCTACCTATTTTATAAAATCAAATGAAAATACAAGTCTAGTCCATTGAAGAAGTAAATTATATCCAAAGATAAAACTTTGCCCCACAAAACTAGGCTCAAGGATAGTTTAATCTAAGAAACCATGTTAATCCATGGATGACACCATGGAATGTTTTAGTTCCTTCACCTTTTTGGAATCAACCCCAAATTCTATCAATCCAAAATCCATGGGTAGGAAAACATTGGATGCCAACACCCCCATGGATGGTGCCACAGCCACAACAATAATGGGTACCACAAAAACAATGGTTACCATAGCAATATCAATAATGGAATCCATAGTGGAACCCATAGTAACAATTCAACCAACCAAGAAGACCACTTCAATATCAAACTATAATTCCACCCCTAGTTATTCAACAACAAGGACAAAAAAATCAACCCTCAATGCCTACACAACCAATAGCAAATCTAAAAATAAACAACTATCACCTGTTTATATTAATGAACAGGAAGAGACAATGAATGTTGGAGCTATTGATTATTTGGACATACATTTAAGATCAGAAAAAACTATACAAAAACTTCCAATTCTCATTTCTAAGATACCTAATGAAAAAGTAAAAAGATAATCATCTTAATTAAACACTAGAGAAGCTAAAATCAAAATGAGCCCTAAAGAAAACAAAGAAAACACTACTACACTAGTAGTTCCTTTTCCTGAAATATTAAAGGAAATTGATATTAAACAACTTGGTCCATGAGTTGCAAAAGATCAAAATTGATGTACCCCTACTACAAGCTATTAGGGATATACCTGAATTAAACAAGATCATCAAAAACCTTTATATCAAGACACCTAGGAAGAAAGTAAAATATCCAGGAACCATTCATGTTGATGGAAAAGTTGTTGATTTATTAGCAAGAAAATTATTAGTTCCAAAATATATAGATCAAGGAAGCCCAGTGATCACAGTCACAATCAGAGGTAAAGAAATTCCTAATGTCTTGGTAGATTTGGGAGCATAAATTAATGTTATGACAATTGATAATCTCCATACATTATCTCTTATGAGAATGTAACCCACAACTACCATTCTTCAAATTGTGGACCAATCTATAACTAAACCAGAAGAGACTATAGAAAATGTTGAAGTACTAAAAGATTCTTAGGAATATCCAGTAGATTTCATGGTCTTGAAACCTAAAACAAAGAATCTAAGATATCCCATAATCTTAGGTAGACCATGGTTGGATACTATAGTAGCATTAATTGATTGTAGTTCGAGAGACATGACCATTTCTAATGGGTTAAAATCCAAATGCATCTCTTTATATCCTCCTACAAAACCATCAATATATCACATACAAGAACTTTGGATGGATGAATCAGAAAACACATCAAACAACATTTCCTCCTTAGTTATGATCATAGTTAAAAAACACTTGGAAAAATTGAATGGAGACATATACCCATAATCTATGAACTCTACCAGTTTGAAAGCTATGGACTCTACCAATCTGAAAGCTATGGACTCTGCCAGTCTAGAAAATATGGACTACCTCAATTTTGGATTCTTGGGTCAGATAGAATATTATAAAACCTCCACTTCTACTTCTTCTATTGTTTCCTTACCATATGATCATGGATTGATTCAGGAAAGTGTGTGGAAATTGGCAAAACAATAATGAATTCATTTCTTATATGCATTCCATTGTTCTTTAGCAAGACTGATTCTTCCTAGAAAAGAGTTTGTTGATAATGTAACCATGTTTCATAAGCTAATTACTCATCCATGTCTTCTGAACTCATTAATAAGTGAATTCAAGCCAATAGAATCCAACTACCTAGGCATAAAACCAATCATGGTATTGCCTAGAAATATTTTGAACATCAATAGTTGGTTGACAAATGAAGAGGAAAATCAACTCTTTGAAGTAGTGGACAGACATACCAAGGATTTTTCTTGGGATTCTACCGACATGAATAGAATTCATCTTAGCATATGCACTCATCACATTTACATGGAATATGTCAAACCGGTTAGATAACCACAAAGAAGAATAAACCTAGCATTAAAGGAGATAGTCGAAATAGAGATCCAAAAATTGCTGAAAGTTGGATTTATTTACCCCATCTTAGATAGCCATTGGGTTTTACCCCTGGTAATTGTGCCCAAGAAAAATGGAAAATTAAGGGTATGTGTAGATTATAGAGAATTGAACAAAGCAACACTAAGAGATTATTTTCCTCTATCTTTCATTAATTAAGTTCTTGACAGCTTGGTAGGAAAAAGACACTTTTCTTTGCTGGATGGGTTTAGTGGGTATAACTAGATAATGGTGGTAGTTAAAGATAAAGATAAAACTACATTTATCTACCCTTGGGGAACTTTTGCTTACTAAGTACCCCCATTTGGACTCTGTAATGCTCCAAAAACCTTCTAAAGAGTAGTTCTAGCAATATTCTCTGACCTTACAAATGATTATGTTGAAGTATATATGGATGATTTCACCATTCATGGTAGAACTTATGAAGAGGCTCTTACCAACTTGGAAAGAGTATTGATCAGATGTGAAAAACATCAATAATCTTTGAGCCATGAGAAATGTTTGTTGATGATGGATGAAGGAATAGTGTTAGGACACCATATTTCTATAAAAGGCATTCAAGTAGATCCAAAGAAGGTTGAAATAATATCCAGCTTAACCATCCTAAAAACACAAACTAAAATTTAGATTTTGTTTGGACATGTTGGTTACTATAGATGCTTCATAGATAATTTTATCCAAATAGCTACCCCTATGTTTTCCTTGCTTATAAAAGATAGTACATTTGAATGGAGTGATAGTTTCCAGTAGGCCTTTGAGACAATTAAAGCTAAACTCATTACTGCTCCAGTATTGAGAGGACTAGATTGGACTTAGCCATTCCATATATACACAGATGCTTCCAATACAACAATAGGAGTAGTTCATAGACAAAAGGTTGAAGAGGATAACATATATGCTATATATTATATTATCAAAAACGAGATACCTACTAAAAAAAAACTACACCATAATTGAGAGGGAATTTATAGCTATAGTCTATGAAATTAACAAATTTAGACAATACATTATAGGCTACAAGGTATTTGTCTATACAAACCATTCAGCTATTAGATACCTTACTAACAAACCAATTATGGGAGGTAGGATTATTAGATGGTTGTTATTTTTAAAAAAATTTGATGTTATTATTATAGATAAACTAGGGAAGTCTAATGTGGTTGTTGATTTCTTATCAAGAATGAACACTACATGTGAGGAATAACTAGTGGAAGATGACTTTATAGATGAACAACTATTTGATATTTTATCAAAATCTCTATGGCTTACTGATATAGCCAATTACCTCACCACAAGGAATTTTCTTCTATGATTTTCATAAAAAGAAAAGAAATGTTTAATTAATGAAAGTTCTTCTTTTAAATGGATTAATAGAATGCTATTCAAACTTGGACTTGACCATGTGTTTTCTAGGTGTGTGACAAATGTTGAAGCTTATGATATCATTAGTGCTTTTCATGATAAAATAGGAGGGGGTCATTACTCAGCTTAAATAACCATACATAAAATCCTAAGATCAGGATACTATTGGCCTCACCTTCATCAACAAATAAAAAGATATGTCAGACACTGTGATGTTTGTCAGAGAATTAGACATCCTACTCTTTCAATATAGATGCCTCTGCACCCTCATCCTCAATTGGTTTTAGAACCATTTGAGAAATGAGGAATTTATTATATAGGTCTTGTGGATCTTCCTTCTAGACTAAAATAATATCTTTTAGTATGTATAGACTATGTGACCAAGTGGGTGGAAGTGGAAGTATTAACTCATGCAAGAGAAGAGATGGTAACTAATTTTTTATATTTCAAAATCATGAAAATATTTGGTGCTCTAAGGGAGATAGTCTCATATTAAGGACAAAAATTCATGTCAAACATGATAAAGCATTTCATGCAAGTATATCAAACTCAACACATAAAAACATCTCCATACCATCCATAGGCTAATGGGCAAGTTGAAGTCACCAACAGAGAATTGGAAACCATTTTAACCAAGGTTATTAATTCCAATAGATAAGATTAGGAAGATAAGGTACCAGAAGCTCTTTGGGCCTATAATACTACTTAAAAAACAATAACTAGATTTTCACCTTATGAATTGGTTTATGGTAAGAAGCCCTTATTCTCTACTAAATTTGAATTACAAAATTTTAAAATAGTTATAGAAGTAGGGATTGAATTAGAATAAATAAAGAAAGAAAGACTCTTACAGCTTAATGAACTTGATGAGATGAGGATGGAATCACTACAAAGAACTGAATTAACACAACATCAAAGAAAAGTTTGGCATGATTCATAGATCAAGTAATAGAAGTTTTAGAAAGGAAACTGGGAACTATTGTTTGATTCCAAATTTCAATAGTTTAAAGGAAAACTACAAATGAGGTGGTTAGGACCTTATCATATTGAGAAGGCCTTTGAAAATAGTTTTGTTAAGCTAATACCTATTGATGATAGCAGAAGAGCTTTGTTAGTCAATAGACATAGATTGAAGCTTTATCATAAGCCTCTCAATAAATAAGAATTTGTTCAAAAGGTAAAAGATCAAGTAGCCTTTCTGGAGGACTCTACTTCTTCTAGAGAACCTGCTCTTTGATGATCTAGCATACACACACACACACACACACACACACACACACACACACACACATATATATATATATGTATATATATATGTGTGTGTGTGTGTATATATATATGTATATATATATGTGTGTGTGTGTGTGTGTGTATATGTATATGTATATAGAGATATATATATATATATATATACACATCTATATACATATATATATATATACATCTATATACATATATATATATACATATATATATATATATACATATATATATATATATATATATATATACATATATATATATATATACATATATATACATATACATATATACATATATATATATATACATACACACACACACACACACACACACACACACACACATATTTCTATGGACACTATTGATAATGCATGTCCAAAAAACTAACTTACTAGCTGGCTATGCATCACAAAAAGGGCTTTGGCTAGAAAGCCAACAATGGCTGGCCAAAGGGTATAAATTATATATATATATATATATATATATATATATATATATATATATATATATATATATATATATATCTCATCATGTCACTATGATTGGTCTTCTCCATGCAATAAAAGTTGTTCTTTCAACACCTGTTGACTAATCCATGCAAACTTATTTGTGGAGGACAAGTGGTGAGCAAAGGATAAATCTAAGGTTAAAATTAAGTGAGACATATTATATTTATTTATGTTTAGTTACCTAATTATATTTGATTTAATTAATATTTATTTTATAGAGATGACCCAAATTTGAGCCTTCTAAAATAGAATGACATGACGCATACCATAATGAATAAGCATGCAAACAAGATGACAAAGTTGTATGTATACATCATGATGACCTATGAGCTTTGGTACACTCAATTACATCATCAATAATTATAATGATAGGGACATCATAAAGGGGTTATAAATGAAATGATAAATAGTTGTCATTGTCAACATGTGACATCATCATTTCATATAATTTATAATAATTTGACAAAATGGTTGGCAAACTCTATAGAAACATGAGGCACTAAACTATATAAAGTAATCATGTCAAAATATTAACTCATGAAGATGTGGAGTTTCACAAAAAACATTTCATTTCTATAGATCCTTAGTGATTATTGCCTATAGATTTCAATAGAAGCTAGTCTAAACTCTAATCTAAGTTAAAAAAATAAATTTGTCTATAAATTTGAGTAGAAATGGGACAAAAAATGAGATTAGAGATGAATAATGAGAAAATATTTACAAAGACAAAGCTTCTATGGTAGTGTTTAGAGACAATGACTAGCTACCTTTCACTGAAAAGTTCTAGGGTTTCCATGAAACAACAGTAAGAGAATTCATAACTAATGTCACCCCTGAGTTTTTAGTTGTTAAAGTCATTGTTATTCTTGTTTCAACTTAAATATTAATTCAAATCATAAAATTTCTAGAAGAGGGAATGAGAGTGACATGTAGAATTCCATTTAATGATTTAATTATTTAGTTTATTGGTAATGAGTAGACTGGGACTTTATGTCTAATATATTCTAAGGGAAAATCAAAAGGGATTCATAGACATTCACTTCTTGCACCTTATAAATATATAGCCAAGTGGGTACTCAAGTTTATCATTTGTGAGGGGCAAAATAGTCTTTTAGGAGGAGACACCATGAAAATATTAATACACCTTAAGTATGGGAGGCAAAACCCTCATTACAATATTAACCTCCCATCTTTATTATATGGTGCACTTCAAATTATGACTATAACTCCTAATATTGTTATTAGGCACTATGGCCTAATTCACCTAATTATCCAACATCACTTCCTTCAGCAAGGACAAGAGGTTTGGGAGGAATTTATGAATAGTGTAACACAACAAATTCCAAATCTACCTACACAAGAAACCTCAAATTTACCATAGGAACATTCATCTCCGCATTCTACATCAGTTAAGAAAATAACTCCAAAGAAGAAATCATAGAGTGTAGTCTCAAAAGAAATCGCTTCTTCTTCTTCAAGAAGAATCACAAGGTCTAAAATCCCTGTAGTTTCAAGGTCCCCTCAAGAACCTCAAGAATCTATAGTGCAACCAATTCCCTTGTTAGGAAGAATAAAATTAAAATGAAAGGTTTCTATATAACTTGAGAAGATCGAGGGTTTCATGGTTAAAAAGGAAAGACAACTAAGTGTAGCTCAGAGAGTGACCAAAAGAAGGAAAAGGTTAATTATGATAGATGAAGATGAACAAGAGGCTATAGACATTCTGGATAGTCTTAAAAAGGTATCTCATTCCCCCATACATCAAAGTATCCTTAAAACTATAGATGTTGAAGAAAATCCTTTTGAAAGGAACTCTCCAATCATAATATAAGAGCCAATTCCAGGAGAAGAGCCAATCATGGTAGAGGAATCAAGTATGGTGGAAAAACCACATGTTTTAGTTGAAACTACAATGAATAAAGGAAAAACTATATGTATAAATGAAAAAATAGAGTCATCTAATCTAAATGATCATGTTAGGTAGTTAACCTTGAAGATTTATAAATTTCAACCTCTAGATCAACAACAAACAACTCACATTGCTAACTTGATTAGTCAATTACAGAATAAGGATCATCTCAACTCATTGTTGGTGGAAAAATTAGACGCCAGCCCTAGTTGATAAAACATCAATTGAATACTGATTAAATGAGGAGTTGAATGACACTCATCTTTTTTGGTGCCATTTTTCGGGATCGAACATGAGTCACCCACCTGATAGGAGGGAATACTTACTCACATGATAGCATCTACCAATCATGTAGCATAATTTCATAGATTAGAAGAAATAATAAAGAAAAATGAAATTGAATAAATAGACCTATATATATATGTAGAAAATATGAAGGAGAATAGGAGATTACAGAGTTTGGTAAAATCTTCTAAATCACCTTGTAATGTTGCACCTTCTCCTCCTAAGGTATTTATTAACCAAAGTTGTTAAACAAGTTCTCCAGGTATTCTAACCTTGCAAATGCTAAATCAAATTGAAGAAGAATATTCCATACTCAAATAGAAAAACAAATTTGCAACTTCTTCAAACAAAATATGGGAAAATGAAAAGAAAGAACTAGAAGCTAAGGTGCAAGATTTAGAATAAAATTTGTAGGATGCATGCAAATTAGGGGAATATATTTTGGCATGTAGGAATCCTTCCCCTATATATTGTTTGTTTTATTTGAACAATTTTACAGATGGTAGCTTTTAAGGATCTCTTGTCATCCTAAAAGATTTTACAACCAACAACATTTCTAGAAATTTTATATAGTGCTAAACCTGATCAGTAGGATTTGCTTTGTGAGTTTTATTTGCATGTTTGATCATAGGAGACCATGATCACAATAATTTATTGATAAAACTTCATGTAGGAGAAGGTCAACTAAGGACATTGCATTCTACATTCAAAAATCAACTAGCATGGAAAATTAGATTTGAGGAGTATACAAATCATGCTAAGACTATAGGATTATGTATAATACCAACCTTTCCTATCCCTAGATTGATCAAAAATAATTTTAACTATACTTGTTTAAGTGATGAAGCTAAAAATCATTATTTACAAGCTTTATATGATTGTGTTGTTTCTTTTGACTTGTTTTCAAGACAGAGTTTTGATTCAGTGGTGACTGCAAGTGTGAAAAGGTGGAACCAAATTTTAGTGCCTCTTAGAATATGAGAGGTTATGTCTCCAAATAAATTAAGTTGGAATATAAGGAAATTTACCTCAATTTTGGAAATCTTAATAGATGTAATAAACTCTAGGGGAGAAAATAAATGGATTAGCATGAGATATAGACCCCCTTTATTGATCATACCTATTCCAAGATGGTAGAGTTGGGCTCCATAATTAGAGGAGAAATTCAATATATAGAAAAAATGATTCAAGAACATTAGGGGTTTATAAGCAATTTAGACAAGCATATCACAGATGAATTTGATGACTATGATTTGAGTCAGAGTTTGAAAAGCAGATGCAAGAGCTACGAATGAAAATGAATGTTTACAATGGGACTTGCAAAAGGTAAAGCCTAGGGGAGATGATGAGCTCAGAATATGGCTCATTATTGACATGTTTTTTCCTTTAATTCATCTCTTTAAAGATATTATCTTATTCAAATCATAGATTGTTAGATAGTTATTACATGGAAAGTAGATACTTGTCTTGTTTATATTGAACCAAAGACTAAACCCTTACTTTGTCATTAATATATAATACATAGCATGTTTTAGTGATTTTTGTTGTGAATAATGCTTAGGAAGAAGACACATATGATGTATAGTGAAAGTTTAATTTTAATCTCCATCCAATAGAACTATGAACTCACATAGAATGAATCTACGAACTCTGTAGATCCATTTTTTGTGATTTTAAGACACGTGTTTTCATATGAGTACATGGGAGGACCAAAAAGAATAGTAATAAATCATCATGAATGGCATCAATTTGAAGGATGGTGTAGGCTTATTTCTATGTACTCCATAGGCTTGTTTCTACAGACTCTGTAGGCTTGTCTCTATGGACTTCACAGGCTTGTTTCTACGAACTCCGCAAGCTCATTCCTACCAACTCTATAGGGTCAATTACATGGATTATGTAAAGACAATGCTACAAATGGGGAAGCTAGTGGCTAGATAAGATGAGAGAGAATCATTCTAGCTGGAGTCAAATGAGGAAAATACTCACCTATTATTTTGTAGGATTTGCTTTTGATAAAGTTGTATATATTTGGATCTTAGGAATATTATAGGATAGTATATCTATTTCATCATGATAATTGGATCTCTTGGAAATATAATCTCCTATTTTTAGATGAGTGGATCGACCAAGGAATCTTATCTCTTTGTATCCTATTTTGAGTTGATTATATTAGTATAAAATGTAAGACTTTTGTTTTTAAAAATAGAATAGATAAAAGATACGTACAAACATATTATAGATTTTAGATAGATTGTAATCATTTTATTTTTATGAATTATCACTTTAGTTTCTAGCAATGATTAATCTTTATTCCTGAGTCTGAGAGGATCAAGGGCCCACTCTCCTTAGAACCAAGAATTGTGTATGGTACTTATGTTATGTTATATTAACCCTTTGTTATAACTATTCAAAATATTGCTAATGTTTTCATTCATTCATAAAACATCAAAACAAATTCATAGTTAAAAAGGCATTTCCTTATTTTAAAGTCATTTCCTTTCTAAGCAAAGTGCGTTTTCTTTTACAACAAACATGTGAAGCAAATTTTCTTTTTAAGTTAAACATCTCCATTTCCATGCAAGTGTAAATAAGAGTGTGATTTTACTTTCAAGAAAAAGAGTAGATTCATTTAATTAAATAGTTATATATTTTATTTTTCAACAAATTAGTGAATAAAGTAGTTTAAGACACATTTATTTCATTAGTCGAAGTTAGAATAGGACCATCAAACACCCCCACAAGTAGACTTCTAGATCTACCATCCTACACCTTACTACAAATAGGTTTAGATACCAGCCCTAGTTGATAAGATATCAATTGAACATTGATTAAATGAGGAGTTGAATAACACTCATCACCCTTGCTTACCTAGACTATGTTATTAGATTTTGATGCTATGATATTTGACTACAAGTTGATGTATTTATTATGTTTATAACTCTACATTGGTGATGTATGGATTACTTGATGTAATTAATATTTTATTATAGTTAAGTATGACTTTATTATTTTATCAAATTTTGGATCAAATACTATTCATGACTACACTTGGTGGTTGCAAGTGCTGATTATGAGCTAGTCTAGATGCTAACATCAACTTTTGGGGTAGTGGAGTGATTATGAGTAGTTAGATGAGTTCCAATAAGTAACCTATCATTCTTGATTAGTTTCATTCCTTTGGTAAATTATTTTATTCATTCATGCAATCATATTTTATTATACTTTATCATGGTTTATTTTTGTATCCTATCATATTATTGTTTGTTCCTATGTGTTTGTTTGATGTCAAAACTGTCTACTTGAAATTCACCTTTTCTCACTCTCCCATGTATACCTCACCACCTCAAATTTGTTGGAATCACCCTCACATAATTAATACTCTTAAAGTACCTACCTATACCTACCCACCCATGACACCCTTTCCACATGATTTATTACTCAGGTGATTGGATAAGTGTTGATGACCTAGTTAATTGCTCATTGTACCATTTAAACATTTAATAACATTTAAAATAAAATCTATTTTTATTATTTATTTGTACTATTTTATTTTTGATTAGTATTTAAATAATATATATATTATTATTTAAACTATTATTCTTTAAGTTTAATATTTTATTGCTTTTGACTCAAATTTAAAAAGGTCATTAATGACTATTGTATAGGAGTTTGGGTTGGGGTAACTTGGAAGAGAGTCGACAGATTTAAGGAGATTTTTATTTCTTCATAATTAATGTGAAATGGAATGGAGAGCATGGAAAATGGTAGAGGGAGTATGGTAAGTAGTGGATAAAGGAAGAAAAGTCAAGGGCAGGTGGAGAATGCATAGGAAGGAAAGAAGTAGAATGGAGAGAAGGGGGAAGAAAAACGCAAAGGGAGAGGAAAAGAAAAAGGGGGAGTTTTTATAATTTTGTAGGGTTGAGGATTCTTAAATTAGGTGTTGTATTATGGATATAGGGTCAATTCACACTATTTGAGGTAATATACATTGGGTATTAACCTCATTATTTTGTTTCTTTTTCCTTGTGTTAGACTAGTAAGTCACCTTTGATTACAATGAGTTATCTTGTTGAATGAAAATGATTGCCATTAAAACCAATATATATTTTTTCCATTAATCCTTTGGGAACAAAAACTTATAATAAGGGATTCATAACAGGCATCATGGTCAATATAATTATGGTTTTAGTTATATCCCCTAACTTTGTAAATGAATTATCATTGTATGGTTGTGTATTTCTACTCGTGTGTATATGCCATGTTACTACCTTAATACACCTACTATTGCATTTTATATATTGGTTTAGGTAATTCATTGACCCTTGCATAGCATGAAAGATAGATTGGTTTTATACTCCCATTTTAATATTCCAATTCCATGTCTTCACATTTTTAACTTCATTGCATTTAAAGTTGAGTTGTGTGAGTATGAGGTGTTAATTCTGTTCCTTAGAGGAAAGATGTAAATATAAAAGTAGCTGAATTTTCATGTTTTTTTGTTTCTATTAATGATTGATTCAATTTTTATTTAACCCCTATGATTTTATTAGGGTGACTTAGGTAGATGTGTTTCCATTTATAATTATACAACATGTGTTATGTTGTGGATCTCTGTACCATGTTTCCTTGGTTGCTTATGTAAATGAGTTAATTCATTAGGTAGAAAATGGAAAATAACTTGAGTTTATCTTTGATCTATAAGGTAGAGTTTAATCAATTGTTATTATATATTTTTACATTTTTAAATATCTAATTTGGGTATTTATTCAATGTTATGGGTATAATACTATTTTTTATACATTTATTTATCCTTCCGACATGGAAAATTGATTTGGGTCATATTAAAGTTTTGGCAGAGTTCTATTGGCACTATAGATTCTTTGGATTAAACATCAATTAGAATATTAAAATTTTAAGATTGTCTTATATATTTTTTTATATGCCCTCCTTGAATTGCATTTGGATATCTATTTTTAATTTGAGTTGGCTATGCATACATTTTTTAACACGTGGTGGTCCTTGGATGGTATTATTCCCTGCCTGGGTTTTCAATTTGAATTAGCCATATTAGTGAATTAAATGGCATGACTTGAAATTGAAAGCATTTTGGCCTTGTAAAATATACCTATATATTTTTTTAATTCTAAATCATTATGGTATAAACAAGTTTGATTGGCTTATTCCTCTTAACAATTTGATTATCATGGTTCCTTGTATAGGTCAATTTGGTTAAAATTAGTTAGGTGTGGTTTTGATTGAAACTTCTGTGTATTACTTCAAATGATTAAATTTTTTTAGGACTTAATGAGAAGATATGTATGCTTATGTATTATTGATCCATGGGAACTGGTAAATCCCTATTGGAACCATCTTTCTATAAGAGGGTTTTTTATTTTTAATTAAAACCTTTAAAATGGTCTATTATCCCATTACCTCTTATCGACCTATTTTTAATATTTAGGGATCATATGAGGTCATGATACCTCATGATGATCCTTAAAATATCTTATATTGGTCATTGGCCTTAAAATCATTTTATTACTTTGAATGTTTGCTAGGATCTTTAATTATTACCATTTATGAAAATTATTGGGCTTATGGTGATTAAGATGAATACATTGCTTGAGTGTTATCTCCTGATTGGTTTAATGGTTGAATAAAATCTAGATTTACAATCCATTATTGTCTTGAATTATTTCTAGAATATTTAATTGTTGTCTTGAGAATGTTGTGTGGCTGAGTTGCCTAATTATCAAATTTAGTTGATTTTAATTGTTAAATCTTGACTTGGTCGAGTATAATTGTTAAGTTATATGTTGTGATTTCTATTTTGCTTTATGACTAAATAAAGTGTAACCTTATTAGATCACCATTCCTAGCCTAGACATAAATAATTAAGCCCTAATTGGTATGCTTGTTATAAATTTACATCTGTGAGGCTAATGGGTTGATCACATATTTGGAGGGGATCCAAGTTGGTTATTCTAAAAGTTATAAAAATAAATCTGTTGTTTAATCCATTAATATATCCTTTGACAACCTAAATTTAGTTATCCCCACTTTTGGTTTATATGATGATGAGTTGGTTATTTCCATCTCACCTCAGAATGATGATTATGTCTTTTGTTGGTGTTATGTCATTGTGTTTTATGTCATTATGTTTTGATGTCCATTAGTTCAGAGTCCAAATTTCTCAGAACTCCTTCCTTAACCTTGGTTGCCAAAACCATCATTTAATTGATAGTTAGGGTGGTAAAGGCCATTGATGGTTGGGCTCATAGTGATGGTTGGGAGGATTTATCTAATTCATTTATTTATTACTCCATGCTTGGATGCTTATATGCACACGTGAAGTAAGTGGTGGTGAGTTAATTTATGTTATTTATTCATTGTTACTTATTTGTTAATGTTTAATGTTTATTGATTCATAAACATGGTTAATATGTTATCTTGACTCGATATTGGATAATTATGTTAGTTTCATGTGATATGCTAACCTGGTTGTTAGTGAAATGTGGAAGTAGAGGAATGCAAACTTAAATGTGGCTTATATGGTAAGGTGCTGAAGTGGGTTATGTTGTTGAATTTAATTCATTTTATATACCAAGTTTTTGATTGAAGTTTTAATTATTTTCTTTGGATTCTGGCTAAATGCATTTGTATTTTTGGCATGCTAATATTGTATTTGGATAGGGATCCATTAGGAATAAGAAGTACAAGTTATAATGTTGAATGTGAGGTTTTCTATAGAAGTTACTTTCAAATTTATGAATCTAATCATATTTATACATACTTGGATTTTGTCCTTGAAATGATAGTTGATTATCAATACTAATACTATATTGGTGAAGCTTCATGTTATCATTATTATGAAATATATGATAATGTTGTTGTGAATGTTTTAATGTGGTATTCAATCTTTATGTAGCCTTATGGAGCTTTTATATGTAATCATGTCACTTGAATTGAGATTTGTGTAAGCAAAATATATTACATATATTGGTGTTTTAGGCATACTTGAGTATGTTGGATTGGATTATTAGCAAGCTAAAATCTTAACTTCTATGATAGTTATTGAGGAGGTATTTAATCAGTCCCTTGAATGTGTGTGTGTGTGTGTGTGTTTAATGGTTCTTTTATATACATGGTAATTAATCTTTGTATTTTATGAGTGCATGGAACCATTCTAAGTGGGTTTAAATTGTGGTTGGATTAACCTTGTGAATGTTTCAGCTACCATATTGTATGTGACACATATGAGTAAGAGCAAATAAGTTGGTTGTCATGCTTGTATGGAAAGGGTAAAAAAAACTCTAATTCCATACCTAAGACATATAAGGTTTCTTAAATAGGTATGTGTGTTGATATTTATCAATTATTTTGATAATTTATTCCCATTCTTAAGCCCACTCAATTACAATATTGAAACAAATGATTTATCAGCTGATGAATTATTAAGGCTGCCTATTATGAAAGTATTTTCATTCTAATGTTTGTATTAAAACACTAGTTTCTAGTTGAGGAGAGTAATCCTAAATAATTTTTAATTTTAATTAAATGGTAATTTTAGGTGATACATTCCCTTGCTTAAATGTTTATATAAGTGAGGTGGCTGAAAATATATAGGTTGGGTATCACTTCTATGTGCTAGATATGCATATTATCCTCTTCTTTTGTTGGTTATAATTTCCTCATTGAGTAAGGAATTGATATTGGTATGAGATTGGTATGTGTGTTTATTTCATGCGAAAATTTGATGCTTGTATATTTCTACAAGCTGGTTCATTTTGAAACCGTTGTATGCTTGAGTAAATTATATTCGTATCTAGGAGAAACATACCACTCCTTCATGCTAAATATAATTAGTATGATGTGAAATGAAGTTGGGATTACATCCTTACCAAAATCCTTAGTTGTAGGAGAGATTATGTCTCAACTATTAATTGGTTGTAATAAATTCCTAGTTATATGAATGGCTGGAAATGCTAATGTGAGCATGAAAGTTGAATTGGCTAGATATGACTTACATAAATTTAATGATTGATGAAATATAACTTTTGTTATGGGATATATATATATATATATATATATATATATATCCCATAACAAAAGTTATATTTGATCAATCATTAAATTTATGTAGGTCATATCTAGCCAAAAGTTTTATATATATACTACCATTTACCTTTGGTGTATTGATTTCCCTTTACTTATTGTATAGTATTGGTTATTTACCAATATATATATATATATATATATATATATATATATATATATGGTGACTACCATTTACCTTGGGTGTATTGATTTCCCTTTAATTATTGTATAGTATTGGTTATTTACCAATATGGGAGCATTTATATCAACTCCATGAATGGATACCACTATTTCATTATTGATTAGATGATGAAATAATACCAATTGTATCTCAACCCATTTATTTAGATCATAGCAAGCATGATTATAAGGTGATTTCAATCTTTTTATGCAAAATGTTATTGTATGTCGAAGAGACTTAGCATAATCCTATGTACTCAAACTAATAGTTGGTTTTTGTTTGTGTTAGCATATTGGATATTTTCTATGATTGTCAACTAAGACAATGTTATATTGGTTCCTATTTCATGGACTATTCGAATCAATGATGACATAGAATTTTTAGACTAACCTTTCTAGTTTTACGTACGTAAGTATGCTAAGTGAGTACCACTTACTTTAA
Organism: Torreya grandis; assembly: GCA_037957365.1. Classification (NCBI taxonomy): domain Eukaryota; kingdom Viridiplantae; phylum Streptophyta; class Pinopsida; order Cupressales; family Taxaceae; genus Torreya; species Torreya grandis. The sequence continues at coordinate 2,494,935 of JARHVA010002505.1, read as the reverse complement.
CAAGTGAGGTTATGGTTTGACATGCATCCAAAGTGTACTCTAATATGTAATTATAAAAAAAATTGGGATTTTTTCATTTGGTATCAAAGAAGTGTTTCGACTCTAGGGAACACTAGGATTGGTAGAGTTGTTACTTGGTGACCATTGAGTTGTCACAATCAAGCAAAATTGTGAAGTAATTCACAAGACACCTAGACTTCCAGGTTGAATATTAAGATTTTGTGTTGTTTTTACTTGTTATAAATTTTTTACATCTCCAAAAATAAACTATTTATAGGAATCTTAATTACTTACATATTAGTTGCTATCACCATTTATCCTTGGTTGGGATTAACCCTTCTCAAATCCAATGGTGTCAAGGAAAGTCTCACATGTCAACCATTGACTTGTATGGGTAGATCAATGAAAATAGGTGATATAGGATTCACTCTTAGAATTAAGGGATGATGTCTAGTATCTATGGTCAACTTGTATGGGCAAGCCTTCCTTAGATACTTGGAACATTATGACCTAGGGAAGACCAATGGTTCAACCCAAACTTGGAGGGCATAATAGGGTGAAAAAAGAGATGAATTAATTGGCTAAGTTAGAAAAATATTGAGATATCCACTCATGAAAGGGATTTATTTGATATATTGAGAACCTATGAACTTGCATGGGTATACTAGCTAGTGTTTGTATTATAGATGGTTTTAGTGGAGTGGAAACATATCCATGGGATGAGTTGTTTGTGGATAACAAGGCTTCCTTACCTATTTTTCTATTATAACAAGATAGTTATGTAGAAGCTTCTCATAGTGTCATTGTGGTAATAGATATGGTAAATAGACATAGTTTATATCTTGGGCTAGGTGTCATTGTAAATGACTAGGGGCATCATTACAATAATTTTATTACAATGACAATGCTCGAGAGGCATTGTTTCATCTAATATATTGGACTTTTAAGTAAACTAAGGAGGTTTTATTGGATAATATGTTACTTGTTGGCTGAGTGGTAGATGTTATGCATTATGTAAATAGGAAATCTTATGTGATGTTGAAAACATATGCATTTCAGTTAAGATTAGGCTTGATCTTGTTGGACTTTTTTGAGTTAAATTAGTGAAGCAATTGGCTTCCTGAATTCCAAAAGGGTTGGAGTTAACTAGTTTTGTCATCATTATTTGATCATAGATCAAATTTATGACTATGAGTTATATTTTATTCATGAATATACTTGATTTCATGTGTATGTTGACTTATTCTAGCTAAGTTATGCATCTACAGGGATTCCTATTCAAGTTTGACTACATCTTGTCACCTATGAGGGTGTCTATTGAGACACTAGATATGTCCTGCATCCATGAGAATGTTTATTTCAAGTTTTGATTGAAATTTTTGATCATGGAAAATTATAATTCCCATAGTAGTGATTTTTTACTCTTGTTGAGCCTTGGTTAAGCTCACCCTTTCCCAAGTTGATGTTGTGTTAAAATAAGAATCACCATTTAACCTTGACATATCAGATTTAGTCAATATTTTGAATTGTGATCTAAGCCTATTGTTGGAATCTTAAGATAATATTTGGATGTCCATAGATTGATTTCATAGGCAAGTCATCCAATGAGGTTAAGGTATGATATCTTGGGAAGACCAAGGGTATGTTTCAAGCCTGGAGGACCTGGTTGGTGAGTGTGATTGACTTGCATGAGTAAGTTAATAGATTTTGGGATTGATTATGTGATACCATTGATGGGTATCTAATATCTTTTGCATAAAATCTACATGTCAAGTGAACCGATGGAGATTCATGAGCCCTTATGCTTCACACACCTATATGTTTGACTATTGTAATGTGGAAAAATACCTTGGAATAGTTACCTGTACTTGAATGTGTAATTATTTTTCACAAATCCCTCATTCATGTATAATTTTATATGTTTATTGTATAAGCCTTGTGAGGTGTGAAAGTTCTTAACCATGTGAAATATGAAAAAAAATTATACTATCTAGCTAGTTGCCTTAGTTTTCTACTTATCTTATGTGTGTGATCTTATGTTGTTAAACTATAAATTGTGAATATAAACACTTATGTTTTGTAAATCCCTATTTGGAAGATGAATCTCTTGTTTAGGCTACCAAGGTATAGTGCCATAATATATTTTTTAATCTTGCATCTCTATTATAGTTATGAACATCGATGCAAGTGTGAGGTTGAGGGTAAAGAAACACTATTTGCATAATGGTTTAGACTAGGTATGGGCTAGGGAGTGGAGTATATCATAGGCTAAAAATCTAATACACCCTTTTACATGAGGTATTTGCCTGATTCATTTAGAGTGTGTACCATAAGAGCCACATGTTAGCCATGAAACCCTCTTACATAATGGTTGCCTTATGGTTAAGTATTCCTTCGCCACCTATTAGAGGTTATTACTAAATATCTTGTGTGGAATTTCATTGAGTGAGCCTTGTGAAGCACCAACTAGTCCTACATTGTGGATGTTTATGTAAATGATCAAAGAGGTACTTGTTGAAATGCATGAAAGTGTTGGCATGTGCATGCAAACATGTTGTGATTAAGGTATTGCCTTGTTATACTTACTATACATATATTATAGTATGAATATATTTTTCTATTGTTTTACGAATGATTAAAAAGTATGTTATTTTTTATGTTTAGAATGAACATTATAAGTCCTAATTAGGGAGATTTTGTTATTTTGGATATCCTCATTTCTTTTTTTTTTTTGGTGACATGAGATAAGTGCAATAATATGGTGGAACTATGATTCCTATAACTATCATGTGATCTCACAAAGTATTAGGAGAGATTGGGGTAAACCTTTAGGTAGGATGTAAGGGTCTTGGTTAGATTTTCATATTGTTTAATGTGGATAGTGTAGGAAACTACACTATCCTTTGAATGGTATTTGTTTGTTTAGAAGTAATCATTCAAAATGAGTTACTATCATATGGTAGAATTATATGATGAGTGATTATTAAATTATGTATAAGGCATTATGTATGTTGGTAAAGACACTATTTTAGGTTTGGATATATAGTTAAAATCCCAATGGGATTATATTATTTATAGCTACAATCATAAAAGTTGCAATTTTTTTGTGGTATTTTCTCTTGATAAGAGGGATGTTTAGCTAGTGACCAGTTCTCTATTCTAATTTTTGATCTAAACAATAGAAAGTTGTTAATCTACCAATATTTCAAAATTTTTAGCTAAAAGAGGTGTGCTTGGAAGGAAATAAAATATTTTTTTGGCATTTTTTGAGAACGTAAAATTCATTCCCATGGTTGATAATGTTGTTTTACTTAGAAACTCACATCTATATAAGTGCCTTAATTTTTTATAGTTTCTTTAGAACTATGTTTAATGATGGTATACCATTGGTATATGTGTTGAGTAATAATATTTTGGAGCCATTAGATCCTTTTATAAGGTGGTAACTACCTATTTTTAGTTTATAGTAAATGGCCTATGCATCATAAACATGGATTTATCTTGAGTGGAGATTTGCATATGAGTATTTAATGTTGTAAGGACTTCTTATACTATCATAATATGATAGGTGAGAAAATGTGACTTTTATTATGGCTTGAATAAAAGAAATACATGGTTGTAATTATGATTTGTGATGGGAATAGAAAATGTATCTTACCTAGATGGTGTTTAGCATCCTCTTGCTTTACTATTATGTAAGTTGAAGTTCTTTTTATTATTATTATTATTATTATTATTATTATTATTATTATTATTATTATTATTATTATGGTGAGTAGTGGAACCTTTAAAAGAGACTGATAGCATCCTTAGAGACATCTAAGAACTTGGTTATTGATATGGTCACTTAGACAACTCCTCTTTAATAGGGGGAGGATGTTAAGACTCTACCCTTATGTACTTTGACATGACTATTTAAATGTTGTTATATCATGTGTGTAATTGATTTTTGCACACTTTTGCTTAGTTGGATTGTGTTATTGGATTTTGGTGCTATGATATTTGATTTTAGGTTGATGTATTTACCATGTTTATAATTATACATTAATAATATATGGATTACTTGATGTAATTAATATTTGATTATAGTTCATTACTATTTTATTATTTTATCAATTTTTTGATAAGATACTATTGATGCCTACACTCAATGGTTGTAAGTGTTGATTATGAGCTAGGATGGATGTTGGCATCAACTTTTGGGGTAGTGGAGTGACTCTGAATAGTTAGATGAGTTATGATAAGTAACTTAGAATTCTTGATCATTTTTGTTCCTTTGGTTAGTTGTGTTATTCATTCATGCAATCATATTTTATTATACCCTATCATGGTTACTTTGTATATCATGTTGTAACATTGTTTGTTCCTACATGTTTGTTTAGTGTTGAAACCATCCACTAAGACTTCCCATTTTCTCACTCTCCCACATACACCTCACTACCTTGGTCTTGTTGGACCCACCCTCACTTAACTCAGAATCTTGAAGGACCTACATGGACTTACACCCCCATGACACCCCTTCCACATGATTTATTACTAGGTGACTGGATAAGTGTTGATGGCCCATTTAATTGGTCACTATGACATTTAAACATTTAAAATGATATATATATATATATATAATTTTAATTATTATTTATTTACACTATTTTATTATTGATTAGCATTTAAATCATATCTATATTATTATTTAAATTATTATTCTTTATGTTTAATATTTTATTGCTTTTGATTCAAATTTAAAAAGGTCATTAATGACTATTATCCTAGGAGTTTAGGTGGGGGTCACTTGGAAGAGAGTCGATGGATTTGGGGAGATTTTTATCTCTATGTAATGAATGTGAAAGGTCATGGAGAGTATGGTGAATGGTAGAGGGAGTATGGTAAGTGGGGGAGAGAGGAAGAAAACTCAGAGGTAGGTGGAGGATGCATAGGGAGGAAGGAATTATAATCAAGAGAAGGGGAAGAAAAATGTACGAGGATAGGAGAAGAAAAAGGGGGAAGTTTTTCTAGTTTATAGGGCTAAGGATTCTTAACCTAGGCATTGGATCATGGATATAGGGTCGATTCACACTATTGGAGGTAATGCAGATTGGATATTAACCTATTGGCATTATTTTTTATTCCTTTTCCTTGTATTAGACTGGTAAGTCGCCTTTGATTGTAATGACTTATCTTGTTGAATGAAAATGATTGTCATTAAAACCAATATATATATATATATATATATATATATATATATATATATATATATATATATATATATATATATTCTCCATTATTCCTTTGGGTATAAAATTTTTAATAGGGAGTCATAGCATGTAGTCTAGTTAATATAATTATGGTTTTGGTTATATCTCCTAACCTTGTAAATGAATTATCATTATATGGATGTGTATTTCCACTCATGTGTATAAGTTATGGTATTACCTTAATACACATATTGTTGAATTTTATTGATTGATTTGGGTAATTCATTAACCCCTGCATACCATGGAAAATAGATTGGTTGTATACTCCTTTTTTATTATTCCAATTCCTTGACTTTGCATTTGTAACCCTACAGTATTTAAAGTTAAGTTGTGTGAGTATGAGGTGTTGACCTTGCTCCTTGGAGGAAATCCCTAAATATTAAATTGGTTATATTTTCATGTTTTTCTATCGCTATTAATGATTGATTCAATTTTTATTTAACCCCTTATGATTTGATTGGTGTGACTTAGGTATCTATGTTTCCCTTTATAATTATACATGTGTTGTGATGTGGGTTGTCATACCCTGTTTCCTTTCCTACTTATGTAAATATGTTGATTCATTAAGTAAAAAATGGAAAATGACTTGGGTTTATCTTTAATCTGTAAGGAAAAATTTAATTAATTTTTATTATATATTTTTCCTTTTTTGAATATCCAATTTGGGTTTTTATTTAAAGTTATGGGCATAATACTATTATTTATACATCTATTTATCCTTCCCATGTGGAAAAATTGATTTGGGTCATATTGAAGTTTTGTATAGAGTTATGTTGGCATTATAGATTATTTGGATTAAACATCGATTGGAATCCTCCAAAGTTTAATACTACATCTTATATGTTGTTTTATATTCCCTCCTTGAATCACATTTGGCTAGGAATTTTTACTTTGAGTTGTTTGTGCTTACATTGTCTAACACATGTTGGTCCTTGGATGGTATTATTTTCTTCCTAGGTTTTTAATTTGAATTCGCCATGATAGTACATTAAATAACATGAATTAACATTGAAGACATTGTGGCCTTATAAAAGATACCTGTATCTTTTTTTAATGCTAAACCATTATGGTATAGAAAGTTTGATTAACTTATTCCTCTTAATGATTTGATTATTATGGTTCTTTGTATAAGTCGATTTGGTTAAAATTATCTATGTGTGGTTTTGATTGGAACTTCTATGTATTAATTTTAATCATTAAATTATGTTGGGATTTAATGAGAATATATGTATGCTTATGCATTATTGAGCCATGGGAAATGGTAAATCCCTATTGGAACAATCTTTCTATAAGAGGGTTTTTTATTATTAATTAAAACATTTAAAATTGTCTATTATCCCATTAACACTTATCAACCTAATTTTAATATTCAGTGATCATATGAGGTCATGAGACCTTATGATGATCCTCCAAATCTCTTATATCATTTGTTGGGCTTAAAATCATTTTATTTTTTTTGAATGTTTGCTAGGATCTTTAATTGTTATCATTTATGAAAATTGCTGGCCTTATTAGAGATTAAGATGAATATGTTTCCTGAGTTTTATCTGTTAACTAGTTTAATGATTGAATCAAATCTAGATTTTTAATCTATTATTATTTTTAATGATTGTTGGAATATTTAATTATTGCCTTGGGAATGTCATGTGGCTGAGTTACTTGATTATCATGTTTGGCTGATTTTAATTATTGAATCTTGACTTGGTTGAGTATGAATATTAAGTTATATGTTTTGCTTTCAATTTTATTTTATGACTACATAAAGTGTACCCTTATTGGATAACCATTCCTATCTTAGACATAAATAGTTAAGCACTAGCTGGTATGCTTGTTATAAATTTATAGCTAGGAGGCTAATGGGCTGATTGCATACTTGGGGATGATCCAAGTTGGTTATTTTGGAAGATATAGAAATGTATTAGTTTTATAAACCCTTACTATATCCTTTGGCAGCCTATAATTAGTTATCCTTGCTTCCTATTTATACAATGGTAGGTTTGTTTTTTCCATCTCAGCTCAGAATGGTGATTATTTCTTTTATTGGTGTTATGTCACTATGTTGTGATTTCCATTAGTTCATAATCCAACTTGCCCAAAACTCCCTCATTGACCTTGGTGACCAAAACCACCATCTATCTAATGGTTGGGGTGGTAAGGGACACTTATAATTGGGTTCATAGGGCTAGTTGGGAGGGTTTGTCTAATTCATTTATTTGTTTCTCCATGCTTGGTTGATTGTACAAACATGTGAAGTAAGTGGTGGCGAGTTAATTTATGTTATTTATTCATTGTTTCTTAGTTGTTAACATTTAATTTTCATTGATTCATAAACATAGTTACTATTTTATCTTTAATTGATATTGGATAATTATGTTAGTGTCATGTGATATGCTAACCTGGTTGTTAGTGGAATGTGGAAGCAAATGAATGCAAGATTAAATGTGGCTTATATAATAAGGATTTGAAGTGGTTTATGTTGTTGAAGGTAATTTATTTTATATGCCAAGTTATTGAATACAATTGTAATTACTTTTAGTGGGTTCCAATTAATTTCATTTGGATTTTTGGCATGCTAACATTGTATTTGGAGAGGGATATTTAGGGAATAAGAAGTACATGTTATAATGTTGAATGTGAGGTATTATGTGGAAGTTACTTTAAATTTCTAAATTTAATCATCTTTATACATACTTGGGTTTTATCCTTGAAATAATAGTTGATTATCAATACTAATGTTATATTTGTGAAGTGTCATGTTATCATTATTGAAGAATATATGGTAATCATGTTGAGCATGTTCTAGTGTGGTATTCAATCTTTATGCAGACTTACAAAGCTTTTATAGGTATTCTCTTGATATGAGTAATCATGACATTTGAGTTGAAATTTATATAGGAAAAATAGATTATCTATTCTGATGTTTTAGGCATACTTGAGTATGTTGGCATGGATTACTAACAAGCTAATGTATTAACTTGTATGATATTTATTGAGGAGTTATTTTATCAATCCCTTGAATAAATGTATATATCTTTTATGGTTATTTTATACACATGGTAATTAATATTTATATGTTATGGGTACATAGAGCCATTCTTAATGGGTTTAACTTGTGTTTGGATTATAAATATCCCTATGGATGTTTCAAATGGCATATTGTATGTGATACATATGAGTAAGTTCAAATAAGTTGGTTGTCATGCTTGGAAAGGGTAAACAAAACTTTGATTCCATACCTGGGACTTATAAGTCTACTTACATAAGTATATGTTTTGATATTAATAATTTATTTTAATTATTGATTCCCATTCTTAAGCCTAGTTAATTACATTATTGAAATAGATGAGTTTATGAGCTGATAAATTTGTTAAGGATGCCTATTATGAAAGTATTTTCATTTTAATGTTTATAATAAACCACTAGTTTATTGTTGAGGAAAGTAATCCTAAATCATTTTCAATTTGAATTAAATGGTAATGTTAGGTAATTCAAAAAAAAAAATTGGGGTTGTTTCACTTGGTTCATTGTAGGTTTATGATGGAAGTTTTAAAATTAAATAAATCTATTACCAAACTAAACCAATGTGTGACAGATTGTAAAAAATATTTTTTTCCCACTTTATTGTGTTTCCATTTCACACATTAGTATTTTCCTAATCATAAAATCATAGTATTGTCAAGACTTGGCACATATTTTTTTTCAAACCCATTCCATTGGTGTCACATCTAGTCCAAAAGTAATTTTATAGTCAACTAACATTCTAACATGCTTAATTTTTTTACATGTTGATACAAGGATCATAAAATAATTAAATATTGATTTTGATTCCTTGTTATTCAAGGATACATTCATTATATTTCTCAAGTTCTAGTTCAAGTGATCTAGATGATTTGAAAAAAATGAATATTATGAATTATACCATAGAATAATATTCAACTAACCTTAAGCAATAAAAAGTATATTATATTACTATTATCTTTTCATAATGATTAAACAATTTATTTTTAAAAAATTATGACAATTAAGGAGGGTATATTCTAGTCTCTATTACACTTCCCTTTTTATACATCTTTATTATGGTGATTTTTTTAATTAAAAATCATATTTTATTTAATTATTTCCATTAATATTATGAAAGTCATTATTTTTTCAACACAATGTTTTTTTTTTTTTTTTTAGTAAAAAGTATTTGATACATTTTTTGCTATTATTTTTTTACAAAAAACATTTTCCAAGCACAAATTTCATCATGTTATCTTATGTATTTAGCATGATTAATTTTAATTTTATTTTAGTCATATATATATATATATATATATATATATATATATATATATATATATATATTCATTTCATAAAAAAACATTGATAAACACTTGGTTTGACTGCATTATACATCCCCCTTTTAATCCATATTTATTATGTTGATTATTTTTTATTGACAAACATATTTTATGTAGTTATTATCATATTAAGTTTATGCATTCCATCATTATTTTAAACAACAATTTTGTCTTATCACTAGAAAACCAAGTGCCAATATCAATCGAGATATAAACAAAGACCAAAGAGTCCATATTCTCTTTATGAATATTATAATCACCCCAACATATTAAATTCAAAATTTGATCTCTTTTAACTAAATTATGCAACAAGTTGGCTCATACCTTATATATGAAAGCTTTGATTGTATTATATATTATTCAAATGATTTAGATTCAAGACCTCACACATTATTTCAAGGAAATGTTTATTAAATCATAAGGGTGAGAAAAAATGGCCATCTTACACCTTAACCTAAACACATGTCTAACTAAATGGACACACAAAATTAGGCTTGTACCCAAAACACATCCTTATTTATTGATGCATAAAAATAAATAAAAATATTTCATTTACCAACTATGTTTTACTACTAAATTATAAAAAAACATTACAAAAAACATTACAATTAGGTCTCATTGACTAGTTATAGTAATATTAGGGAATAGACATGAAACAATAAGATGTATTTTAATGTAAAGAGCTTAGACTATTATAAGTCAAATAAAACAAACATATTGACACATTTTTAAGTATGAAATTTAAAATCATATTATATTCTTATAATCATTTCAAAGAAAAACTCAACAATTGGTTCTAAATTTTTTTATGCCACTTATAGAGGATGGTGAAATAATAATTGCTATTACATCTCCCCTTTTATACATCTTTATTATGTTAATTTTTGTAGCTAAAACTCAATTTTATGAAATTATTGTCATCAAGTTTATGTGCACCATAATATTTTTGAACATCAAATTTATTTTTTGTTTTATGTCTTGGACAAGCATATTTTATGTAGTTGTTGCTACTAATATTTTACAATAAAACATTTTTCAAAGCATAAGTTTCATCATTTTATCCTATGTCATTGATAATCTTAATTTGTAAATTTATTATTGTAAATTGTATGTAAACATTAATTTTTAAAACAAACTTTGATAAGTACTTATTTTTAGCATTATGCATCCCCTTTTCCAATCTGTATTTATGGTGTTTATTATTTATCATTAACAAACCTATTTTATGTAGCTGTTATCATATTAGTTTTATGTGATCCATCATTATTTTAAACAACCAATTTTTCCCATCACTAGAAAAATAAGTTATTGTATTAATCATGGTGTAAATAAATTTCAATAAGTTTATATTTTCTTTAGGGTTATTATAAACACCCCAACATATTAGATGCAAAATTCAATTTTTTTTATTTAAATTATAAAACAAGTTGGAACATACCCTATCAATGTAAATATTTGATAGTGTTTTATAATTTTTAGATGATTTAATTACAAGTTCCTACACATTATATATAGTTAAATGTTTATTAAAAAATAAGGATGAAAAAATGGCTTTCTTAGTCCCCAACTTAAGCACATGTCTAACTCAATGGACACACAAAATTAGGCTTGTACGCAAACACATCCTTATTTATTGATGTATAATTGATAATTAAAAATATTTGATTTCCCAACTAAGCTTACATATTAAACTATGAAAAAAATATTACTACTAAATCTAATTAACTAGTTATGGTATGATTAAGAAATAAACATGAAACATTTAAGTTCTTTTTTGATGAATATAGCTTGGAGTATTCCAATTTAATTAAAACAAACAAATTAACACATTGAAGTATGCATTTATAATTCACATTTAAATGATAAATATATTAAGTAGTGGATTAGGTATATTACTCATAGGTTATTTAATTTTTCACTTGGAGTTCATTAGACATTCACATTTAGGGTTTTTATATAGGGAATTCTGAATCATGAATGTATGAAATGACCATGTCAACATAAACTTCAAATTATTTTTCTTTATAACTACATCGAAACCTAATCCCATTATGTAATGGGTATATATAAAATAATATTTAAAAAATCTAACCTTAAAACATTTTTATTATGGATAGAGAATGATGTTAGAAATGTCGAGGATGTAAATTAATTATTTTGACAAGGGAAATTACAATTAATTTGAATGTCCTTGATAAAGGTCAAATTATGGTCAATAAACATGAGAAATTGGATTTTATGTAAACTAATACATTATTATTCATTAGGTAATTTTATCCTATTTAGTATGATATGAATCAATATTATTGTGTGTTATTTTAATTTGAATGTCCATGATAAAGGTCAAATTAAGGTCAGTAAACATGAGAAATTGGATTTTATGTCAAATCATACATTAGTATTCATTAGGTAATTTTATCCTATTTAGGATGTTATGTATCAATATTATTGTATATAATAACACACTGAGAATTAAAATTACTATTATTCATAATTACATATTGAGCATAAAAAACTACACTATACATAGTAATTTTATTAATATGTAAAAATACATAGTAATATTTATATACAATTTTTTTTCAATTCTCAATATGTAAATATACACAATGGTATTTATATATAATTTTGGTGTGGATTTACATTAAGTGGAAGTATTTTTTTTTAAAATAAATTATTTGTCAATAAAACATTTGTAAAATAATTTTTGTTTTTGTCAATATAATATCACTTTAAAATAACTAAGCACTTATGAAGGATGGTTAAATAATAGTTATTATTTCATCCCCATTTTAATACATTTTTTATTATTCTATTTTTTTTCTCATTAAAAAAAATATTTTATATATCTATTGTTGGATTAAGTTTATGTGGTATATCATTATTTTAAATAACTATTTTCCCACCACTAGAAAACCAATTGCCAATATTAATCATGGGGAAAACAAATCCCAACGAGACCATATTATCTTTAGATATATTATAATCACCCCAACATAATAAATTATATTATTTATAATACTATATAAAACTATATTTAAATACTACTTTGTATAATTTCATACATATTATTCTAAGGCTAATTAATATGAGATATGCTAGTTAAATTGAAAAGAAGAAGTTAAAATGATGAAATAACATAATCTAGTATTTTTTTGTTTTATCAAGAGGGGTCCTATTTATATAATATAAAAATGAAAGAAATATTGCCTTTGAACCAACTATTTAACATAATAATATATGCTAGTTAAATTAAAATAATAAGTTTGAATGTTGAAATAATATCATTTATTTATTTTTGTTTTGATGCAAAGCCCAGACTTATAGAGGTCATAAATTTCAACTCATAACCCCATTTTAGCTCTCATTTATGCTAAAATGATCATCTTTAAAATTTAAATTTAGATATTAGTTGATAAATCTACTTAGGTATGCTTTCAAAACTTTTTGGATGCCATACATAGCCTTCCAAGGGTCTGAAATAGAATTTTATTTTTTTTAGGTTTTTTCTATTTTTATAATTAGCATATTTTTTAAACCATACATGAAATTCAATTAAAATTAATCCAACAGGATAAATTTAGTGTTTATGAGATATGTAGATATTTTTAGATTAGCAAGAGCTTACATGTGAAACTTAAGAAAAATAGCAGGTCGATTTTTTATTTTTATTTTTTGAATTTTGTATGTCAACTCAAATTCCAATAGGTTTTTTTTTATGTTCTTGTATCCATTTATTTTGTTTATTCATTATATAAATCAATAAAGGTTATTTTTTATAAGTTCTATGTATTTTGCCTCTAGATTTATTTTCCTTAATAATATTCAGGTTCATTATGTTTAATCAAGAAGGGCCCTATTTCCTTGAATATACAAAAGAAAGAAATATAATATATGTGTATATAATATTTAACTATTTTTCATTATTAAGTTTAAGGCCCCATAAAGTGAAAATTCAAAAATGTAACAATTAAATGTGAAGAATGCTTTTATATCACTTAAATGTGCTAGAAAAAAAACCTAGTGAAAGTATCACAAGGATGAAAAGGGAAAAATATCCAAATAGAAATAAGGGACCATGTAATCAATAAACTTAATAAGGGAATAAATGATAGGTTAAGTATCTAATGGTGAAATGTTTATAAATCCCCATTTCATCAAATCCAACTTGAAAATACCCTAAAGGATTATAGGAAATGCTAGTGTGTCATGTAGCAAAGTCAATTAAGATATGTCAAAAATAATGTGTTGATCTAATTCTAGTTGACATTAGTTTCTCTTGAGGGTTATAGGGAATGTTGGTGTGTCATGTAGTAAAGTTAGTTAAGCTATGTAAAAAATAATGTGTTGATTTAATTTTAGTTGAAACTAATTTCTATTGAATAAATTTTAAGGTAAACTTGTTGAGCATGGTCATTGATTTTTGGTTGTCACTGATGTCAAAGAGAGCATGTAGTACTAGTGCATTAATGCAAACATGATCAGATTGATATTTTGGAGAGTGTTTGACTTAGAGAAACTATTAATGGATGATTTTGATGGTATAAAAATATTTAAAATACCCTAGGGATTTTATTAGTGCTTAGAGTTATTTTGGAAGTGAAAGGAATTCATCAGTGTAGTCAATTGTTTGTCTAGGTTCAAGTAGTCATCTTGAAAAATAAAGCTGAGTATGTAGATTGATGACATAATATTTAACATGTGTGAATATTTAAATATAAAATTGATATATGGATGGATTCCCCTATGAAATTTTATTGGTTAAGAGTATTAAAAGTTATTATGGTGCAAATTTGTATTTTCAAATAGAATTTAATAAGTTCCCATACTTGGCCAGATTTGTGATATCAAAGATCTATGATGATAATTTAATTAGATCATAGATCTAATGGTAAGAATTTAAATTTATCAAATAAATATCTAATGGCATGATTAAAAGTCAAAAATTCAAGATTTCATATGCTATTGACATGTGTCACAATCATGGAGCTTGAGGAGTAGATCTAATGATGAGCATGAAACCTGTTAGAAAATATCAATAGTGAGAACATGATTACATAGATTATGATCCAACTAAGTAAGTCAAATAGTCAAGATTTAAAATGGGGTTTCCAAGTGCCAAAATTTCATTGGATTCAAATAATCAATATGCTCAGAAGGCACATGAGGCTGCCAAGTGGTGGAAGTTCAATAGAAGACTATTTTTAGGGTATGCAGAGGGCACATAAAGCTTCCAAGTGACTCAGTCATGAAAGCATGGATCTAAGATCAATGGTGAGAATTGTAAGGTAATGAATAAGATAATAAAATTATATAAATGACACATATTTATTAAACATTTCCAAGGATCATGAGATGAATTGAAATTGTTTAATGTTTAACATTTTCTCAGTGACCATTAGAATTTGAATATTCAAATTATCAAGGGAAAACCACTCTATAGGTTTTGAGCTATATATTTTTATCTAGGAAAAATTTCATGGTGGTGTAAACATAAACATTGTAGAGGACTTAAAGAGACTTCCAAAAAATCTATTTATAAGGTTTTAATGTTTATACAGTTAAAGTTATGGAGCTTCAAATTTAACTGTATGTTCATTCATGGTGTTTCTATGTATAAAATATTGTTCAAGCAATTTGTGCTTTAGTATAAGAGTGTTTTGGTGGGAGTAATCATTTGAATATATCTTATAAGTCATATGGAGTGGACCCATGTATTTTAAATTGATCTTGTGTTCTTATTTTTCTTGATGAAAGATAAAAGAGTAATAATACCTATAAGGGCTATTAAGGCCTAATGGAAAGGCATAACTACTTAAGTGTGACACATAGATGTTATGGATGACATGTGAATATGGTATGGAGCTGTGTTAGATTTTTATATGTCTTAAGGGTTAAGTCAAGTATTATGGATGACCTAGAAGTTGATATGCATGAATAATATATAAATAATGGAGACAAAGGCAATGTTTTATATACTTTATATGAATGGGTTGAGAGGGAAATAGATTGAGGTGAAGTATTTAGATCAGAGTGAGTGCACATAGTAAATGGACTAAATTATAGAGCATATTGAGGATGATAAAAAACATAGAGTGATCCAAAAGGGGTGTTTAGATGCATTTCTTAAATGAGCAAGTTTGATTGTGTGTGATGAGTTGAAAGAGAGTTGTTATAATCATTTCTCCAATCAGATTGAAATGCAATTAGAGTTGTGGAGTTGATATTTTCATAAGGTGTTATATACGTGCTCAACATATAAAAAAAGTGCGTGCTTGTTCACACTTAGGAGTGGGTGTTACTTATGAAGTGGGTTCTTCACTAACATGTCTCATGTTTGTGATCATCTTATAGGATAAGTAGTCCATGTGTTTTTAGGCTTGAGAGTGGGTTTTATTCCCCAAGATGATTTCCCACATTGATATTGTGTTATGTGTGTGATCTTGCATCATCTTTCTTATTTATTATTATGAACATATTGTATGCTTTATTAATGCTTTTGGTCATTGATTAAGAGTTTTAAAAGATTAAAATTGAAGTTTGAAATATATTGCATCACTTATTCACCCCCATGTCTTAGTGATTGTACCTGAAATAATTGTTATCAAAGAATGACCTTAATTACAAGTTTAGCCACTTGAAGGTGATCTAAGGTACACTATAGAAATTCAATAAATGTAAGTTTTCTCTAAGAATCAAGCATCATTATTCAATGAGTTAAATTATGATTTTTGGAGTATAAATATGAGGACATACATCATGTCTCTAGGGTTTGATATTTGACAATCTATCATAGATGGTTACACTACACCAACAACTCCTCCAACTAATGTTTTTGATAAGAAATTGAGTGAGAATAATTATAAATATATGAATGATATAATTTATGGTCTATTCAATGCTTAGTTCACCAATGTGATCCATTTTAAGTCTAGCAAGGAAATTTGGGTCAAATTTTAGAATATCTATGAAGGAGACTCAGGTAAAATTGTCTAAGTTTCAAACCTATGGAAGGTAATTTGAAGGTCTCAAAATTAAGGAATAAGATATTGAGGCATCCTATCTTCCAGGGTTTGATGAGGTAGTAAACATGAGCAGAGGTCTTGGAGAGGTAATTGATGAAGCTATTATAGTACAGAAGGTAGTGAGGACTCTTACACTCAATTTTGATTAAAAGGTTTTTACTATATAATAAATTCATGATCTCACTCAAATGAAGATGGATGAACTAAATGGTATTCTTACTACCTATGATATGAGAGTTGACGAGGATAGGCCTCCTAAGAAGGAAGTAGCCTTCAAGGTGAAGAAGGAGATAAAGCCAATAAGAACAAGTAAAGTCTTAAAGACTTTGATCATAATAAATATCAACTTGAAGACATGATTTCAAGAAAATTAATATATGATCAGGTAAGTATGAAGGAAAACATCCTTTCAAATTTTTTTCATGTGGTAAAGTTGGTCATTTTTTAGCAAGATTTCCAAATAGAGACAAGTTTGAACATAAATAAGCTTATAAAGAATCTCATAAGGAATAACACAAAAAATATGAGGGTTATATCAAGTACAAAAAGTTATTAAATAATAAAAATGGAAAGAAGGAATCATACAAAGGTTGTAAGAGCATTTACCATGAATAATATAATAACTCATCTATAGAAAAACACATCTGACGGTGATGATTGTTTTCATAATAATGACATGGAGACATTGTTCATAGATTTTAGTGATGATGAAAGTGAATTTTCCTTAAGTAGAGATTTATTTTACAAAGATAGCTTAGAGGAAGAAGATGAGAAAGTTAATCTTAAAGATAAATATCTAGATACAATGCAAAAAATAAAGGTATTACAAAGAAAGAATAGAAAACAAGATTCCTTGATCAAATCCTATAAGGAGCAAATTAGACTTTTAAAAGGAAGAATGAATAATGATGTCAAGGATCATGATGAGATCACATAATATCTTAAAACTTAGGTTTGTACTCTTAATTAAGAATTAAAGAGTAAGGATGAAGAGTGTGTCATGTATGAATCATAGATAGAGTCTTTGTAGATGAAACTAAATCAAGTTATGCTCAAAGATATAGCTGATGACTTAGATAATAAGGATGAATTGATGAATGCTCTCAAAGATATGAATATTGAGAAGAAAAATAAAAAATATATGATGTCACAAATCAAGGACCATGAAGAGCAATTCAATGTATTTGAAGAAATAATTAATGATGACACTAGGGAACATGAATACACTATCAAGCTTCTCAATGATTAATTATAAATTGTCTACAAGCTTAAAATTCAAAGAATATGAGTGCTTAAGGTATGTGATTAAAATTGAGTCATTAAAATCTAATCTAGATAAGACATATTGTAAGGTGAAGTCATTTATGAAGTTTGAAAAGAGATCTAATGATCTTCACAATATTTTGAGTAGTCAAAAGCATGAAAGTGATATAACTGGTCTTGAATACAAAGAAGAAAAAAATCATGTAACTCAAGACAAGATAAAGGATGATGTGAATAAGGACAATTAGACTATGAATATCAATCATCAGTGAAGGAATAAAGGTATTAGTAGAATGAAGATAAATCAGATTAGAAAACCAAATGCTATGAGGTATGTAAATTTCAATGGTCATTATTACTCTTGCAATCATTTTGGTCATAGGTTAGAAGATTGTAAAACACCCTCAAGGAATGAATTTACATGGAATTATAAGAAATAAAATGGCAATTGTGAAGAACATCATCACTCAAGATAGTTAAAAATTTCACAAGGAAAGAATGGCATATTTTACTACAAGTGTCAAGGTTTTAGTCATTTTTCAAAGTTTTGTAATGTCTTCATCAGGATACCAAATGATTAGGTACATGAAAAAATTCATGAAACTTAAAAGAATCATCATATATCTCAATCACCTAGTATGTACAATGCAAGAAACCTCATTTATTTCAAATGTCATGAGAGAGGTCACATAACAAGGTTTTACAAGAATGATCAATATCTTACTTCAAAGATTATCAATCCTATCATGAAGAGGAGTCATAGTGAATGGAGGACTAAGAAGGTAAATGAAAAACAAGCTCAAAGTGTATTATTTTAAATAATAGAATAGGTAACAGGTTTAATTACTAAATAACAAGCCTTATCTACCCAAATGGACAAGGAAATCAAGTACGATCCTGAGATAAAAGAAATGAATAAGGTTTAGAACTCATTCAAATTCAATTTGAAGATGAGGAAGGACTAAAAATCAAGTAAAAACATAGAGATATAGGAATCTCCAAAATTTTGAGATATTTAGTCCCTTTATGACAAGTGAGTGTCTCTACTTATGCTACTTAGGAGACATCTTTCATGTGTGGAAGCAAGTGTATGTGCTCAAGGTAATGATCAAATTGCAAATCAATACAAAGGAATGTTATTTTCAATTTGATAATATGAAAGATGTGTTTGGCTAAGGGGGATCATCTATGAGATGTTTCAATTTCAAAAATCTTTTATTGTATGGTTTTATAATAGATGACATGATATGTAGTATGATGTTAGGGGGAGATTTCTAAGCTCTGTGAGTAATTTGTCAAGTCTAAGGATCAGAGAAGTCCAACTTTAGATTGGTGCATTGCATGTCAAAAGGGGATCAATTAATTCATATGATTGAAAGTATATAATTATCATGATCATCTTAAATAGTATTTTAATGCAGCATGATGTTGAGGAATGATTATTGGCATGTTGAGGAAGAGACCCTTTGTCATTAATGTCAAAGGGGTAGAAAGATCAGAATCAAGGAGTTCAAATGATTAAATAGTTATTCTAAGGGTGTTTTTACATCAATGACAAGGGGGGAGATTTTTTAGCATGTTCATTGATATTTGGTTGTCATTTATGTCAAAGAGAGTGTGTGGTACTAGTGTATTAATGATAAAGTGATTAGATTGATAGTTTGGAGAGTGTTTGAATAGTGAAGCTATTAATGGATTATTTTGATGGTATGAAAATGTTGAAAATACCCCATGGGATATTATGATTTCTTGGAGTGATTATATAAGTGAAAGGAATTCATCAAAGTAGTCAATTATGTGTCTAGGTTCAAGTAGTCATCTTGATAGATAAAACTAAATAAGTAGATTGATGATTTCATATTTCAAATGTGTGAAGGTTTTAAGAGAAACTCGATATATGGATGGATTACCATATGAAAGGTGATCATATGTTTCAAATTTAAGGTCATATGGTTGATCTTATAAAAATTTATTAAGGTTAGATGTTGGCTTCTTAAATAGAATTTACTAAGTTCATATAAGCCAAATTTGTGATATCGAAGATCTATGATGAGCATTTAATCAAATCATAAATCTAAAAATGAGTGTTTAATATGAATAGATAAGGATCCAATGGAATGGTTCAAAGTCAAAAAGTCAATATTTCACATGCTAGTTACATGTGTCACAATCATAGAGCTTGAGCAATATATCTAACAACAAGCATGAAACCTATTAGATAATATCAATGGTGAGCACATGATCATGCATATTATGATCTAATGGAATACATTAATTCAAATAGTAAACATTTAATGTAGGGATTCCAAGTGGTGGAATTTCATTAGAATAAAATAGTAAATATTATCAAAAGGCATGTATGGTTTCCAAGTGGCATAAGTTCATTGGAAGATTGATTGTAGGGTATGCAAAGGATACACAGAGTTTCCAAGTGGCTCAATCACAAAAGCAAGGATCTAAGATCAATGGTGAGAACTGTAAGGAAATTACTATGATAATCCAAGGAGATTGATGGTGTGCATTTGTTTAGAGTTACTAGGGAGCATGAGATGAGGTCAAAGTGTCTGCTATTGAACATTTGCTCAATCATCGTTGGAATTTAAATATTCAAATTAATAAGGGAAAATTAGTCTATAGTTTTTGAGCTATATATTTTGATCCAAGGTGAATTTAATGGTGGTGTAAAAAAAATTTGTAGAGGAATTTATGGCTATTATATATAATCTAGTTATAAGTTTTGAATGTTTACATATTCAAACTTATGGAGCTTAAAATTTTATTGTCTATTCATTCATGGTGTTTCTATATACAAAATATTGTTTGAGAAATTTTTGATTTAATAGAAGAGTGTTTTGGTAGGAGTAATAATTTAAATATGTCTTATAGGTCATATGGAGTGGACCCATGTATTTCAAATTGATCTTGTATTCTTATTTTTCTTGATGAAGTGATAAAAGAGTAATAAGACCTATAAAGGCTATTAAGGCCTAATTAAAAGGCATAACTACTTAATTATGACCCATAAATTCTATGGCTGACTTGTGAAGATGGTATTGAGATATGTGTTAGATTGTTATATGTCTTAAGGGTTAAGTCAAGTGTTATTCTTGAATTAGAAGTTGATATGCATGAAGACTTTATTAATAGTGGAGACTAAGGAAATGGTTTTTAGACTTGATATGAATGATTTGAGAGGGTAGAAGATAGAGGCAAAGGAAAGAGATTAGAGTGAGTTTACTTAATGGATGGAATAAAGTACATAGAATATTTAGGATGAGATAAGAAACCTAGAGTGATCCAAAATGGGTGTTTGGATGCATTGCTTTCATGAGAAAATTTGAATGCGTGTGATGAGTTGAAAGAGAGGTGTTATACTTGTTTCTCCAATTAGATTGAAATTCAATCATAGTTATGGAGTTTCTATTTTCATAAGGTGTTGTGTGGGTAATCAACATATAGATCAAGTTGGTGCTTGTTCATACTCAGGGGTGGTTTCTCCTTATGAAGTGGGTGCTTCACTAAAATGTCTCATGTTTATGATCATCTTATAGAACAATTAGTCCATGTTTTTTCAATCTTGAGAGTGGGTTTTATTCCCTAAGATGTTTTCCAATGTAGATATTGTTTTATGTGTGTGATCTTGAATCATCTTTCTTATTTATTGTTATGAACATCTTGTATGATTTATGAATTATTTTGTTCACTGATTAAGAGTTTGAAAGGATTATAATTTAAGTTTGAAATAACTTAAATAACTAATTCACCCCCCACTCTTAGTGATTATACCTCCAATAAAACTAATGAAGAGATGAACTAAAAAGACACTCTTTTAGTTGAATAGGGTAATTTTGAGTTTTTCATCCTAACATAAAAATATTTTTTCATTGTTTAAATTTTTGAGAAATCCTAATATGTGTCCTCTTATCTTAGAATCCTACATTATGAAAAATAAGCCATTCTGATTAAAATGAGCCTATAAGTGTTTAATATAAATAGATTAAACAATCCTTCCTCTAATTTTGTAATCTCTTAGGAAGTATTTTTATCTATTCATATCATTAATTTTAATTGGACATCATAATTATACTTTTATATAGGTTGAGTGATGTCACATCCTAAAAAAATTCAAACTTAACTATTTTCTAATAATTGAGGATAAAAGGAGTCTTTTAAAAAAATTAACATGCCACTAAAGGCGAGTTATGCTCATATCATTATGACCTCATGGTAACACACACAAATAAACATTGGCTAACATGTGTAAGAACAACATGTCATTAATATAATTTATTATGAATCGATCAAATACATATTAGGGGTTCCATGAACACATCAAGTAGTTAGGTGATAAAAATTCAATACTTAATACATTTTTTATCATTTACACAAGCTTATAATCATGGTGTGGATATATATATATATATATATATACATATATATATATATATACATATATATATATACATATATATATATATACACACACACACATATATATATACATATATATACATATATACATACATATATATATACATATATATATATACAT